>CM076726.1:17505475-17528227 GCA_038501795.1 Pseudopleuronectes americanus | reverse complement strand
GTGCACACTTTATAACTTTCAGGATTTTGTAGCTGCAGAAAAAACTAGCATCGCCTAACTATGACTGAATAACAAGGCACCTGCCGTCAACTGGTTTCACTGGCCCGTGCGTTGACATGAACCAGTTAGCCAGTAACGGCTCGAGCCTGCGTGACGGTTGGAGTTGTTAGCATTAGCTAGCGGTTTGATTTAACGTTCTGGTAAATGTGTTAGCTAAGTTAATCCTGCGCTGTTCGGTCTGACGCCGCGTTCACACGCACGCAGCTGCACGCAAAGTCTACGCGTGGTTTCGCTGTTATTCGACCGGTCGTTCTTACTGTGTTCTCCTCTGTGTCGTAGTTTGTTTATTTCTGCTGTTTGAGCTTCTTTCTCTCTGTTGCTCTCGTATCCAGGAGTCAGCTGCAGTTAGGCTGCCACTTCCGGTGGCAGACTTCTAAATAAAATCTAATCCGTGACATGTTTGAAATGATACAAACTACAGATTATTTGTTCACGCGTTTGTATATGGATTTTATTTTAAACAACATAAAAACATAATGTGTCTGGTCTTTAAGGATGACTTGTTAGTGTTATAGTTGTATCCAATAGCTTCTTGTACTCATAGCGAGTCGACTATTATTAACCTCAAGTGAAAAAAATGACCAAACGCAAAATGTATTTCTTTTATAAATCAACATAACATAAAAGCTGAATTGTTTTAGAGAAATATTGCGGTTATTAAAGTTTCCAATCAAGCCTAGATTGACTTTATTTTGAAAACTAAGGTCACGCCTCCAGCACGTCGTCTACTCGCCCTGTGAGGTTCGCGCACCAGGCGCTACGGAAGCCGCGAGGTCCCGGTTCCTCGGTTTTTGTGAGTCTACGACTTTCCGCTTCCTCTTCGCCTGGTTCCTCCCCGGGCCGAGCAGAGAGAGAAGCCCAGGCCCAGAGCTCGATCAGGGGAGGGCGAGAAGCTGCACTAAAGGGCCGGTAAATAGTTGCTTTCACTCCGGTTAAAAGTCTGTGAAACATCGGAGTCCAACCTGGAGCTTTGAGAAGCGGCGGGTGGACGCGGAGGAGTTTTTGGCCGGAGAGCGGTTGATACTTTGCGGTTGACAGGAACCGGTGAGTCGAGCCTTGCCCAATGATTTCACTCGGTCTGATCTGAACTTGCATTTTACTTTGGATTCACTTACTTTTCACTTCATCCAGACGGTTGGGGGTTCGATTCCGCCAAACATTTTAACAAAGACACTCTTCCTCCTGTTTGTAGAAACAAAGATAAATACACATCCTGGTGTAAAGTGGCTTCTCCTGCTTTGTAATTTAGATCAATGGCAGTATTCATCATTGTAATAACATGTGATGTCTGTACAAAACATGAGTGGTGACATACACAGTGTGTCAACATCACTTCATACAACGGGCCTTTAACACAACATGCCCTGTGGAATGATGGGTAATTTTTTCCACTTCTGGGTTCTGAAGGTGATCACTTATGATTTCACATCACATGACTTCAATATGATTTATTTATGTGATGAATAGGAACATATTGCACAAGTTTATTATTCAGACATATAGCAATGCCATATTTCTGGGAAATTAGTACTTTAGATACTTTTACTGTCTTAATCCCATTAGAGTTTTGTACTTGTTTTTTTGATACAAAGACTTCCACTTGTAATAGTACTTGAATGTTGTTATAACAATATCAGACTAAGGGAAGTTGTGATCTGGCTCGATAAGGACCTTAAATCTACGGTTAAATACAAATTACACATAAAGAGATTTCTATCAATCATATCTTTAGGATGTTTGGGCCAAAAATGGAGAATGAATCGTAAAGCCTGAAAGTTTTATTGATTGTTTTGACTTTCACAGACATATCAATAAATCTGAGGTTATGTTTTTTGGTGTGAAAACCTTTTCAGAATGAAAAATGCAGAAAAAAATAGATGTGCATTTATGTTTAGCTTTTCCGTTGGTGGTTTTATTTTTATGTAAAGTTATTTATGATCAAGTTTATGGTTAAACTGTTAAACAGGATGTTTCAATATTTGACTTGTGGTTCTAGAAAACAGGAACAGTGACTACATTTATATGGACGGCGACATTTGGACAACTATTTTCTGAATAAGACATTACGTAATCAAGCAGATGGTAACTGTCGTACATGTGATGTCACAAATAGCCGTGAAAACTCAGATTGGAAGTTATAATGCGATTAAGACATATACATTTCTCCAAATATTTAAATTTGATAATTAGTTTGACTATGACCTGATTTGGCTGTTTACATGGCAGTGTCATATGCAGCTTTTCAATGGGAGAGTTAGGACTCTGTACCTCTGTATCTCTAAATACCTGGCTCTGTCGTTGTCTTTGAACGCTACACATGAAATCAGTCTTTAAATTTGAGACTGTGATTTCTCAGTCCACACTGTTGATCCTTCAGAGACACTGAACCAGACCTTCAAATGCTTCCAGGCCCTGAAAGCTGAAACACACTGGTGCTTTGAATCCTGAGGCTCCTTCTGTACCTGGGCCAAACCGTGGAGTGAGGAGGCGACAGTTTCCTCGGACGTCAGGTTGCCAGGTTGGAGATTTTGATCCGTGGTGTTGTTGACACAGGGCTGAGGCAGCTGTTTGAATAACAGGATAAGGTGTTCAGTGTGGGTGTGCAGCTGGGGCAGCGTGTTGACGCTTCATTCACTGCCTGACCTGTAATCAGTGAAGTGACTGCACAGGCTACTTAGCTCAAATCTGTGTGTGTGTGTGTCTGTGTGTGTGTGTCTGTGTGCACACATATGGTGCATGTCTGTGTGTGTTTTTGTCAGATTGTTTGGCTCTTGTGTGAATCTTGTGTTTCTGTCACTGAATGAAAAGGAGGTGGAAGTGGTTCGCGTGTGTTTTGTGTGTGCAGGCTTCATCACTCCTTCCAGGAAGTCCTACACAGAATGTCCTTTTATAGAAGCCAAATACAAAGGGCTTGCTGTCCACTTCCTGTAAACAGCTTGGCCGCGGTGTTTGCAGCGTTCTGGTTGGCAGGCTCCCCCCCCTCCTTTTGGATCTCGGGGAGTTCCAGGATGAGGAAGTGTTCCTCCCCCAACGGTGCGCGGCCAAACTCAGGGAATAGAAAGTACTCTGACCCAACGAGAGAGAGCGAGAGAACGAGGAACCGAGATTATGAGGGTAAGGGCGACGTGACGGGCTCTGAGGCAAGGCGATGATGAAAACGCGTGGATGTCACTTGGATGTGCAACAGTATTATTGGTAGCCCAAGGAAGCAGAGACCTACAAGTGAAGGAAAAGTGCAGCTTTCACTTGTAAAATCAACATATACACAATCAATATGGGACGAAACCATCAGTTGACAAATTGCTATATGGCTGATGTATTACTTCTCCTTGTTTTATTACTAAAAAAATCCAGTATCTTCTGGTTTTGAGCTCAACTCCCTCCCAGTATCCAGAGATGAAGCCAAAGTATCCCAGATACAAAGTGATGTTTAGGAATGTTATATGCGTATTCAAATGTGGTTTCATTAGGGGACTCTTGGGCCTTTGCAGAGGTTTGCGCTCTCTGAACTCCACTAGTCCAATTCATTATATTGTCTTTGGGTCCTTTCCAAAACAATGCAGTGTCTGTCTTTGAAGCTATAACCAGTAACTACTACTACTGCTTAGCTTAGCATAAAGCAGCCCGGGCCTTGTTTCTCTCAAGGTGTCACTGGGTCTATGTCCGCTCCTGTCGAGAGGCGAGCTACTTAATCCCTTAATGGTGTCAGTAGTACGAGGGCGTGGACAGCTACACAAACACAAGCGTGCAGTGCTGATGTTTGCACCTGCCTGATTCCATCAAGAGATTCTGCCGCTGCCCTCAGAAAACTTTGCTCAGAGCTTCACGAGAGCAGTTCAAGTGTTCACAAAGCAGCGCCTGTTGGCCGGGGGAGTTTAAGGGCAGGGCGTGTGTGTGTGAGTGTATGTGAGTGAGTGTGTGTGTGTGTGTGCGTGTGTGTCTGTGTGTGTGTGTGAGTGAGATGAACAGGAGAACAGCCCTGCAGCTATGGAATTCCTACGCAGAGACAACTTGTCTCAGCCTGGCCAGCCATCTCCCAACACACACACACATATACATGTAGATAGAGAGAGAGGGAGAGAGAGACTATGAAAATGCACATCAAGGCTGAACTGGGATTCATTTGATCCAGCCAGGGCAAGAACACACTTGTCCCATCCAAGCTCACTGAGGAATGAGGCGGCCTGCTACGACCTGCCCTGAGAATGGTGAAAAGACAGCGAGAGAGAGAGAGGGGGGAGGACACAGTGAGAGCTAAGCAGATACACAAGCTATAGTAAAGAAGCTGCACACACTCCCTGGGAGCACAACAGTTTTTAGTGATCGTTCACCTGGTCTTCTGTGAGACGCAGAAGAGGCAACAAACAGGTGAGTGCCTGGTAGCTCAGATAAAAGAGGCAAAGCAAATGAAAAGACATTTGGACGCACGTAATGAAAACTGGGGGGGGGTCTCACATTCTGTAGGTGGACAAGCTCCTAGGGTTGTGTTTTTATAACGATATGATTCATGCCACGTTGGAAAGTTTGAAGTGTAAGTGAACTTAAGTGGGAAAACCTGCCACATAGTCGTTGGTATGAGCCAAACCATTGCACAGAGGTAACTGGGATAGTTTTGATTCCCAGTGGAATGTATCAGATATAAGGCAGCAGGGTGGGGAATAGTGTGAGTCAAGTTAGTGCTTGTGTGTCTTCAGCTTGTGGCCAAAGGGCTCGGTTATTGAACAGCACAAATCAGATGGTGCAAAGTGTTTTCTGTTATAGCATCAATGGCTTACTATTGGGCGTATTGGTTAATGAGTAAAGGAAAATAATCTGTGTCGATACATCTTCACATTTGAAGTTGTCTCAGCAGAGCTGCTGCAGGAGGAGGGTTTGTGTGGGGAGACGAGCTCTCCCTGCCAGATCTGACTGAGCCGCGTTTTCATGTCCGGGTTCAAACATGAGCTGTGTCATCGGTGGTCAGACACAGGAAGTGAGGAAACCTTGGTTTGCTTCCTATTTCCTGTCTGTGATGTCAGCCAGAATGTAGGTCGAGGGCTCAGAGAGGGGTTGAACAGCGTGAGCTGCAAGATTTGTAGAGGTTCTTTTGCGGTTGAGGTGTTTGTGTGTGCACGCGCGTGTCTGTGTGAAGATGATGGTTTACACTCACAATGTGTGGATCAAACTTGAGTGGGGAGGAAATCCATCTTGAACATATGTAAAAATAATGACATTTAAAGTGTAAGTGCTTCATTTAAAATCCTTTACAGGTGAAAGTAGAGAGCTATTATCGGATTAAGAAAGATTTAAGGGTCGTTCAGTTTTTTTTTCTTTTTTGGCTCTGAAGGCTAAATAACAGAAACACATCTCTGCCTAACACATTTCTCATTTCTCAAGCAATTCAGTAGAGTACATACCTCTGCCAAGGCCCAACACCCCCATTGGAAACCACTTTTACATTTGGTTCTGCACCCAATTGTAGAAAGGATCCCCTTTCTGACACAGATCTGCACCCAAATAAAATGTCCCTGACCCACATCCTTCTAACAAGTGTTGTATATACGACACTGCTTACAAACAGACAAACGGCAATAAAAAAACAGGACCTCCTTGTTGAAGTTGTAAAAAGTTCAGATTATATATGTCAGGGTTTTATCGCAGGACCGTTCAATCAAAGTGTCCCTAATAAACTGACAGCTCAGTGTAGATACCTTTTTTATTGTGTTTGTTTGTAAGTGCTTACAAGCCATGGAACCAATGGTATAATATGATTAATTGTATTGTAAAATTAGGTTAATTAAGTAGCTAGAACACTCCCTGTCACATAAATGTAGTGAAAGCAGTTGTATTTCTCTTTGAAATGTTCTGCAGCTTAAGAATAAAATCAGAAAATGGAATTTTATCAACTCACTTAAAGCCACTCTTCTCTCTCTCTCTCTCTCTCTCTCTCTCTCTCTCTCTCTCTCTCTCTCTCTCTCTCTCTCTCTCTCTCTCTCTCTCTCTCTCTCTCTCTCTCCCTCTCTCTCCTTCCTCATTCGTTGAAAAGTGAACGAGACTCGACACATCACTTTTGCCCGTTCAGAGCTGCTTCCTGCTCACACTCTTTGTTCCCCACGCTGCAACACTGATCTGCACATATGGGCCTGGACGCATTAGTTGAGTCGGTGTGAGACTCTCTCTCTGTGACTGGAGGCTAAACCTCACCCGGTGTGCAGCTGTTCCTCAGGAGCCTTTTGGGCCAACATAAAACCCCCCCCACTAGTTATTGAGCATGCCGCGACAGACTTGCTCTGTGTCTTGAATGCATTCGAATTTTTTTGCATCCAATCCCAACCCGGCAGGTGTACGTGTGTGTAAATGTGTGACAGCGGAGTGTGTGAGGACAAGCCCCCCGCCCCCCCTGTCAGGATGAGCAGCCAAGGAGGAGGAGCCAAGGACCCCCAGTCAACCAATCACAGCTCTCGGCCTTTGCCGTCTGTGCCGGAGGAGAGGAAGTCCAGAAACAAGATCATCTCTATGTTTGCCTCAGAGAAAGGTAAGGGATACACACTGGTACACACTGGTACACACACACACTTCTACACACACATACCTTGACATTGACCTTTACCTGCAGGAGGCAGGAAGAAGGACAAGGACAAGGACAGACCTGAGATCTCCTCCCCATCGGACTTTGAACACACCATCCATGTGGGTTTTGATGCTGTCACTGGAGAGTTCACTGTAAGTATCTCACATGACACTCTGTGGCACCAGTACGAGCTAGTTTTTGTGGTGTGGATATTAGATAGATAATTCCTTTTATATAATAATTTGTATTTGTGTGTTTGTGTTGTACAGGGCATGCCAGAGCAGTGGGCCCGTCTCCTTCAGACCTCAAATATCAGTAAATCAGAACAGAAACAGAATCCTCAGGCTGTCCTCGACATCCTCAAGTTCTACGACTCCACCAGTGGAAAACAGAAATACCTCAGTTTTTCCGCCTCGGGTCAGTTTGTCTTATTTGCTCAGCGGGGAAATAAAACTCCAGGGTTGTGACTCTGCAGACTCGCTTCTGTGTCCTGACACTTTCTCCTGTTTCATTTTGTCTTTTTCAGATAAAGACTCACAGTCGGTGAGTACCTCCATTTGCTGCTCGGGCTCTTCATCCATTACATTGAATGCATTCAGTCAATTTCATTCTCTCTTTTCTCTACGTGTGTTTGCTGTTGCAGGCGGGGAAGCAGGGTACGGCAACCTCCCAGTCTGGCAAGGACGATGACGACGACGACGATACGCCACCTCCGATTGTGGCCCCACGACCAGAACACACAAAATCAGTGAGTCGGGACAAAAAGATGAGACTTCCAGAAAAGGAGCACTGGAGAAGATGGTTATTTTATACAAGTAGTGCAAACTTGCCTGTTTGGAAAGGGGCTGTTGGGATGCAGGTTGCAAATGAGCCAGTTGTCTCAAACACGCTGTTGTCCTGAACAAGTGTGATGCTTTTTACACATATGGTCTGTTGACATTTCTGGAATTACCAGGTAGATATTTAGAAAAGTTGAAAATATAAAAGCCTCCCAGTAATATTTTATTTCATTTATTTTGTAGCCCCGATTTGAATTTTAGTTTATTACCGTATTTATATTCAGCCACACACAAATCTAGGAGAGGTCATCAAAGGTCAGTGTTCCTGAATGTTCTCTTGCTGTGCTGTGTCAGGTGTACACGAAGTCGGTGATAGATCCAATCCCAGCTCCGGAGGGTGACTCTAAGGCTGACAGGCAGAAAAAGAAGGGAGGAGGCAAAATGACTGATGAGGAGATCATGGAGAAACTAAGTATGAATTCAAGGCAGAGCTACAATCTATTTCATGCTCCAGTAGAGCTGACTTAACAGTTTTCTTTTGGGATTCTTAGGAACCATTGTCAGTATCGGAGATCCTAAGAAGAAGTACACTCGCTATGAGAAGATCGGCCAGGGGTGAGTCACAGTTTCCGTAGATGCAGGATGAAAAGAAAAAGTAGGACAGATGTTTTATTTCACCTCTCACTGTTTTTCCCGACTTCCAGGGCATCGGGCACAGTTTACACGGCCATCGATGTTGCCACAGGACAAGAGGTAAGGTCACTTCATCCTCGGTCTGTGAAAGTTCTTATGCCTGCACAGATACAAACATTAACAAGCTAAAAATCCTGGGGCCCACCAAACGTGTTCCAGGGAGAGAGGGACAGATTTTGACGAGAATTCAAAGACCACATTTCCCAGCGATCAACTCTTATCCGAGCGTCGTCCCCCCCCCGCAAACCAATCTATGAAAAACAACTCTTACAATCTATTCATCAATGTTTTATCCCAGCAATTTAGTATCTCCTGAATTTGAAGGTCCTATAACAGAGAGTTAGGGGTTAAACTAACAGTATAAGCAGGTAGCATTGCAAATATATGATGTAATTACCTGGATGTATGGTGTGTACCTGGGGTGCCACATTAACAGGATGCTGTGTTTCGCAGGTGGCCATCAAACAGATCAACTTGCAGAAGCAGCCGAAGAAGGAGCTAATTATCAACGAGATCCTGGTCATGAAGGAGATGAAGAACCCCAACATTGTCAATTTCGTAGATAGGTGACGCTGAACTCACACGTTCTGCACAGACATGTACGATAACGTGTTCTGAGTGTGAGTCTGATTTGAGTTTGTGTGCGTTTTCAGTTTCCTGGTGGGGGACGAGCTTTTCGTGGTGATGGAGTACCTGGCTGGTGGCTCGCTGACCGATGTTGTGACGGAGACGTGCATGGACGAGGCTCAGATCGCCGCTGTCTGCAGAGAGGTACGATTCTTCAGAGACCACCAAGCCTACAGAAGATATCGGTGAAAAACCTTCAGACCACATAAATCAAGAAAAAGGGTCATCCGAGACAAGGACTAGGAAGGAATAGGAAATGGGAAATGACTGCCATCACTATAGCTTTACTTTTGTTAGGGAACATGCCAGACCATAGCTGCTAGGCGTGTGTTATGCACACTAGTGATTTATAGGCCGAACTACTGACGAGGTGTTTCAGCTTTTGAACTTTGCAGAACTTTTACATCGCCAAAAATCTATATAACGTACTAGAGGAAACAATGAAAAAGCATCATGTTTCCTTTGAATGATTATTTTTACCATTTATTTACCAAAAGCAAAATTATTAAAAAGTGATATAAAACATTTTCTGTAATTGTTATGTAACAGTGCATTAAGTGTAAAGAATATACACCTCCCTCTCGCGCAGGTCATCCAGGCCCTTGAGTTCCTTCACGCCAACCAGGTCATCCACAGAGACATCAAGAGTGACAACGTGCTGCTGGGAATGGACGGATCCGTCAAACTCAGTGAGAGACATGAGCAGACCCACAGACACATATCTGACTGAACATCACGCTGTTTTCATTTTACATGTGGTTTGAACTGTCAATAAAATCCTCTCTTTGCAGCCGACTTCGGCTTCTGCGCCCAGATCACCCCGGAGCAGAGCAAGCGCAGCACCATGG
Source organism: Pseudopleuronectes americanus (assembly GCA_038501795.1). Taxonomy (NCBI): domain Eukaryota; kingdom Metazoa; phylum Chordata; class Actinopteri; order Pleuronectiformes; family Pleuronectidae; genus Pseudopleuronectes; species Pseudopleuronectes americanus. Next base: position 17,518,670 of record CM076726.1, on the reverse strand, counting down.
TGGGGACTCCATACTGGATGGCGCCAGAGGTGGTGACCAGGAAAGCGTACGGACCTAAAGTGGACATTTGGTCTTTGGGGATTATGGCCATAGAGATGGTGGAGGGAGAGCCTCCGTATCTCAACGAGAACCCTCTCAGAGTAAGTGTGGCAAGGGAGGGCAGCTTGAGAATGAATTCAATTACTTTTTTAGTTTCTAACATTTAATAGAAATAGTGAAAAATGTAAAAATCCAGTTTTTACGGGAATATCTTAAATTCCTAAGATTTATACTTTGTTTCGCCCTTTTCACTTAATTGATCAGTCAAATATTAATATGTGCATGTTTGATGTTGAATCACTGTGAATCTGAGGATCCCCGACTTTTCCTATAGCACCACCATGAGGCCAAAATTTGTATTTATGACGAAACACCTGCAAAATTAATGAAATTCCCCTCAGCTCTTAGTTTTGTCTCAGGCTAATGTTGCTGTTTCTGTGATCATCAGGTGTCCCATTTGATCATTAGTATTAGATAATTCTAGAAGTGTCTATTCATGTAGTCTATGCTTAATATATAATGACCACAAATATCTGGAATCTAAAGTATTGCTTCATGCTTGTGTTCTGTCTTAGGCGTTGTATTTAATCGCCACCAACGGGACCCCCGAGCTGCAGAGTCCAGAGAAGCTGTCTCCTGTCTTCAGGTCCTTCCTGTCGCGCTGTCTAGAGATGGACGTGGAGAAACGAGGCTCAGGCAGAGAGCTGCTGCAGGTAGGAGAGACCGCTGGGCTCACACTGCCTCAACGTATCAATACAGATCTCTCAAAAGCACCCTGCACAACAAACGATCATTTTCTCAGTTGATTAATCTGCTGGGTTTTATTTCTCGTCATTATTCTCGTTATCATTATTAATCAATCGTGTTTGTTCGAAGTCTAACCAGCCGTTGCTTTATATCAAATGACTAGTTTCAGCTTCGAGGGGCAAATTTCAATCCATCCTTCTCTATGCTTTTTATTGCATCATCTCCCATCGATAAATTGGCAGAACGTAGTGAAAGATGTTTATTGTAATTGCCTGAAATAAAAAATATACATCCGTCCGAAAATAATCTTCTCAGAATGTTTGGCAAATGTGACTCAACCTCTTGGTTTGCCTGTCTGTCCCTAGCATCCATTCCTGAAGCTGGCCAAGCCTCTGTCCAGCCTCACCCCGCTCATCCTGGCAGCCAAGGAGGCCATGAGGAGCAACCGCTAAGTCCCGGGCTCCAAAGACGATACCTGACTAACACCAGTAACATCCCAACAAACCAGCAAGCATCCTCTACTGGTTTACGTATGATGATCGTCAGTAAAGTGCATCTCCACTCTCACCAGTTTTTCTGCTCCGAAGCCATACCTCTCTTACCCTTGTGCCTCGTTCCAATAGCTACATGCAGCCGAGCCGAATTCCATATTCGTTGCCGTCGTAGCATCCAACACCCGTATCTCACGGAAAGTTAAACCATTCCTGTAAAGAGGTGGGACTCCAACGTTATAGTTTTTAGTCTGGTTTTATACATGAAACTTTTGAATGTTATTCGGTGGTAGATGGAAATGTCCTCCATCTCATACCTTCAACCTTCTAGGGGCAGTTTAGAACCCGAAACACGCCTCTGCAATCCAACTCTCTGTGAGGTCTTTTAGAAACTTCACAAGCCCATCTGATGTTTATACTTCCATGCAATGTTTTGTCTTCATCTCTGCCTTATGCAACAGATGCCTTAGTGTGTGTGTGTGTGTTGTACCAGAAAAATACTGTTTGAAATGATCTGTTGAACTGGAGGAAGTGTTTTTTTTTGTACATTATAAATTGGTAGTTTCCTGTATTTTTTAAATGTCTTTTAAGAAGTATGTATATCATAGTTTTTTATTTGGGACTAACACAACAGAAGATGTTTTTTTTTGTACCAATTCATTCTTACTTCCCTGAATTGTATTGATAAGCCTTGGAAAATTGAGCCAGACCTGAATCAATCAGTTTTAAATATGATTTTATTCAATGTTTGCTTTATACCTTGTTTTTCTGCAAATTTAGACAATCAGTGAAAAAACAAACAAACATGTACCTTTTCAAGAACCAGTGTGCAGGTTTAAGTTGGATCTGATGAACACCACTACATTGAACACCACCTCAAACTAAGAATTGTTTTAGTTTTGTTAGCGCAGCACAATCTCTTTATAGGGTTTGAAAGTCCTCTTCCATTGAGCCTACCGTGTTCCCAAAACGTAGTAGCCCATTTTATACGTCACCACAGTTTCTCCCTACACACTCGCAAAGGCCGAGGGTGAGTGGAGGCATCTTCAGGTGTTTGCAATCTGCCTTCTCACCACTAGAGGCCACTAATTCCTGGTTCACTGGTCCTTTAAAAGATGCACGATGCAGTAAAAACCCACTCGTGAGGTGGACACAAACACTCGGTGCTTGCTATTATCAACAGGCTGGAATCCTCTGTTATGTGGCCTTTGACTGGAACACGTTCCATTTATACCGTATGTGAGATATGAATGATTGAAGAATTTAAAAAGAATGCATCAAGGTTCACCATGGAAACACAACTCTTCTATTGTCAAATCAAATCCAAACATGTAAATTATTAATAAAGGCGGACCTGAATAGACTTGTGTCTGGTTTACTGAATGGGGGAACTGGATCCTTGGGTATCATTAACACTCAGTTTATATTTTCATCTGTGTTTGTTTGTCTGCAAAAACTACTCAACCTATTCCCATGACATGTATTTTGGTGGGGTGGGGCACAAGCCAAGAAAAGACCCATTCAAGTTTGGTGCCGGTTCAGATCAGGGGACGGGTCAAGGAATCTTTTCTCACTGTATCATCACATCTTTTTCAACACTTCCATTGTTTTCTCAGAGAATAATTCATGGAATTTGATGAAAAAATAAGACCTGAACAGGGAACTGATATTTGAGTGTGTTCCAGATAAAAATCCAGATCTAGTGAATTTAGATCTGGTTTTGTAAAGGGGACTGTTCGTTCTTGGCAGAGGTATGTACACTACTGAGTGCCCTTCTAGTTTCTTGATGCAATGTCAACCAGACAACTACAGAGAAATGCAAAAGGCCCACTAAGTGATGCACATGAAATGAGGAAGAGAGGAAAAGTAACAGATATAAGAGAAACTTCAGAGAGAGAGACGGGATCCCTAGGTGGACTTTTCCCCTCTTTTGACACAAGAGGGCAGCATTCATCTATATTTTGCAGAAAACAACTGTTCTTGAGTAAAGTTGAAGTACCACATTAACCTTGCTGCTTGAGTTAAAGATCAGTAGGTACTTGATTTAAAATATATGTAAAGTATTGAAAGTACTTGTGTAAGGGTCTACTACCTGATTAACTGAATCTCCATCAATCCGCTTTAGCTGTTTTTTCTTCATTGGTGATTAGTGAAAGAAGAGGCGGGACTTAATGTCACCTGCCTCTTCTTATTGGATCAATGGACCGATTCTCCCCTTGCTTTTTGATGGGTTTTAAAATATAAAAAACAATGTGAACCTGTCACCCAGTGCATTTCAAGAATGTAGTGGAGTAGTAAAGTACACATATTTGTTGATATACGTAGTGGAGTAAAAGTACCTGGAAATAAATCTACGAAACTTAATTACAATAACGAAGTAAATGTACAGTTTCATCCCACTGCCAGTTGCTTATAAGGCATCACGTTCTCTGCCTTGTGTAAAGTGATGTATTATTTCCAACCCATTCATAATAAAGGTGTGACCGATGATGTCAGTGCACAAACAGGGGAGAGATACTGGTTTGATTCATTTGATTCTCTAACAAATGAACAAATCAATCCGTCCATAATCACTGATACACAACTGTATGTTTGGACTGTCCTTCATATCATTTACTCTTTAGTATACAGTCCAGTATCAGTGTTTTACTTTTTGCAGAATTGACGTGCATGTTAATCTCTCAGGGGGGAAGTGAAACTCAGATTTAGTTTTGGTTCCCTCTTCACGGCTGCACATGGCCGCACAGTGTCCCCCAGTTAAAAAAAGAAAAACGGCTGACTCAGATCAGGCCGAAATGCAAAATACATTCACAGTATCTCTCCTCTAACCCTAACCCGGAACAAGCTGCTGAGGGACAGGTTTATACTCTAAAACGCTACCTTTCTGCTTCCATCTTTATATCAGTAGCCTCATGAATGAAATGCCTTGAGTTTATCAAGATGTGGAAGGACATAAATAAGTGCGGGACAAGAGGGACATAGAATTTGCAAATAACAGCAGCATGTTTCAGTTTTCTTTTGACAGATTTGAAACGGTCGAATGATCCAGAGGGAGATGAACTCTGCTTTCTCTGTTTCACATCAACAGGTGTGTGTTTGCATGACTTTCGTGCATCGCCGCTCCTCAGGGTTTAAGTTCTCCTGCGTCACACAGAGACCGACCAGTTTTCACACGCACACACTGAAAAGTGCTTCAGGATCATGATGCTGACAATAACTCTGACCATCATGTTGGGATTTCTGAGTCAGGGTGAGAGATTGTGAACATGTCTGCTGCAGATAGAGGTTTCTTTGTTTTATTGTCTTGTTTCCTCCACAGGCTGTTGAAACTATTTCCTCTGATGCGCTTTCATTCATTTCTTATTTCAGAATCTGCTGCCAACAATTTTCTGACTCAGACTGACTCAGTCAAGTCTGTTAGTCTTGGAGGGACTGTGAACATCGGAGCCACAGGGAGTTCAGATATTGATGATGACCTCAGTTGGTACCTTCAGAAACCTGGACAGGCTCCCAAGCTTCTTATTTACACTGCATCAACTCTTAATTCAGGAACTGACCCTCGATTCAGTGGCAGTCAATCTGGTTCTAGCTACACCTTAACCATCAGCGGTGTTCAGGCTGAAGATGTTGGAGATTATTACTGTCTCGGTGCTCATAGTGATGGACAGTTCACACAATGATTTAGAGCCGTACAAAAACCTCCCTCAGTTTGACTGAAGTGAAACTGGTCTGCTGCAGCTGCACAGAGAATAACTGGTCCAGTGAACACAACACAAGTCTTCAAGCAAAGGAATCGAAACACAACTGAAACAAACCCAACACACACTTCTAGTTTTGTATTCTCCTCATTCACTTCCCGCTCTGAAGCTACTGAACGAACCTGGCACCGTACATCAGTCCAAACTAAAAAGATCCAGGTTATTGTTATAGATTTTGAAATAAATGCTTTAATGCTTCATATGTAGTATCCTCTACTGACGTGCAGAGAAGTGACACAACTGAAACCATCTCCTGCACTGTCTGATACTGCAATGATCCAGACTGGAGGGTTTTACAAAGTGTAAAATGTTGAAAGCAAAACAAAGACACAGATTTATTGTGACACAAAGTTTTATTCAATGATGATTATGATATTTTGATGAATGAGTAGGTTTGTTGAAAAATTATAATTAAACTAATAAAAGTCAGTTTAATTAAAAACACTATCAGAGATAGAGCAGAATATGGAGATGATCAATACTGAAAAGCAACATGGACACTAAAACCCAGCAGAAAGCTGCAGAGAGGAGATGTGCAGCTCATCAAAGAATCAGCATCATATCAGACAGGAAGTGATGTCATCTCTCTACTCCGAGCAGAGGACAGGGTCCAGGGTTTGAGTGACAGGGCTCTGTCCATCCAGACTGGCCTCACAGCTCACTGAGCCCGCCTTCCTCCACTGGTCTGCAGTGAGGCTCAAGGTGCTGCTCCAGCTGTAGTGGCCGCCCCCCCCCAGGACCCCCGGGCTGTGAAACACCCCTGAGGACCTGCTGCTGCCCCCCACCTTCCAGCCCAGGCTCCAGGCTGAGGGGAAGCCCCCCGCTGGCCATACACACCAGAGTGGCAGTGCCCTGCTGCAGCTCTTCACTGGAGGGGGGGAGGAGGGTCAGGGTGGGCGGCACCACACCCACTGGAGGAGAGAGAGGGGAGAAAAGACAAAGGGATGAGGATGAAGGAAAATGACGTACAGGTGATTTCTTTGGATGTTATAAAATGAAACAGAAGAACTTCTACTGTTGAACATCATTCACTCAGTGTCAGACCATCAGCCGCAGGGTTCAAGTGTCAATGTGGCTGAGAAGGTTCACTGATAATGATTATTGATGATTATTGAGGACGTCTTCACGTCTGTTTCTCAACGTGTGACAGTGAAGAACTCGTCCCTGAGATGATTTTCTTCTGTTTAAACTCACAGAGCTGAAACACTGGTGTGAAAACAGTTCAAACCTTTGTCATCTGTTTCTTTCACTTCCTTTTCACCACATGAAGCGTGAACACAAAGCTGAGCTGCATCTACTGATAAAATCCTGTTTGTGTTCAACATCAGATTTTTGTGCCAAAATATGTTTGATCAATTCAAACTTAACATTTTTAAACAGTTTATGATTTAGTTTGAAGCTTGAGCAAATTCTATTTGAAAACGTTTGTGAATGTGAATAAAATATGTGAATAAAAATTGTACATGAAAATAGATGAAACATTTGTTTTAGCTATGTTTCTATAAATGTATTAATCTACATAAACTGATCACGACCAATAAATATTTATCTGCATTTCTTTCTCTCAGGATATGAGATTACCTCAGATTGATAAAAATTCAACAAAATTATCAGCCAGTCAATCTCTGAACTTGATCAAATTCTTGTTCACTGTTTGATAAAAGTTATAAATGCACAAAGTAAAAATCTCTGGTACTTACCGTTACTGACGAGTTTGGTTCCTCCACCGAAAGTGTTCCACAGTGATACAGACTCATTAGGTGCTCGTACAAAAACCTCCTGCACCGTGAACAACAGTCTGTTCACTGAAGAGTCACTTGTTTCTGGTTAAACTACACAATTTACACTGAATATTTATATTGAGCTAATATGGCTGGAAATTTCATTAAGTTTTGAATAATAACAAAAACATATATATTTATGTTTTTGTTACTTCTGAACATTGAGAGACATAAAATTGATTAACTTTGTCATGAATTCATATTTTGAAAAGAAGTTTGACATCATTTGAAAGCTGTAAAATAAACAGGATGCTTCAAAAGAATTAAAACAACAAGTTTTATAAAAAATTCAATTACATGTTTACTCACTCTGTAATTCAAGGGAATGAAATACACATATTTGCATCAATGAAAGTGACACAATTTGAATCCAGATGCTGACGACCCTCAATTGTGCTTCTTCATATTTAGTGTAAATCCAAACAGCAACGCTCCTGAGTTTGTGTCCCACGTCACCTTCAGTCCGCTCAGAGCAGAGGAATCATTTCCATAGAGAGGAGGCTTTGCATCGTCAGCTGATCCTCCACTGAACTGAGAAGCTTTATAGTCCTGTGACTCCAACTCTGCAGGACTCAGACCCGTCAGTCCACCACAACCACCATGACTCTCATCACCCTCCTCATCTGGACGCTGGCCTGCTGCAGCTTCACAGGTTCAGTCACTCAGCAACATTTCAGACGTGATGCGCTGCCTGTTCTCTCTCTTCACCTCCGCTGATTAATGTATGATTTGTGTTTGTGTGCAGGATGCAGCGGCCAGGTGACTGTGACTCAGCCTCCAGTCGTGACATTTACTCCAGGATCCACTGTCACGCTGACCTGTAACACCAACCCCAGTGTTTATAGGGATAGTGCTGGTGATGATTATATGTCCTGGTACCAGCAGAAACCTGGACAGGCTCCACAGCTCCTAATATACTGGGCGAACAGGAGACAATCAGGAATTCCCTCTCGATTCAGTGGCAGTGGCTCTGGTTCTAGCTTCACCTTAACCATCAGCGGTGTTCAGGCTGAAGATGTTGGAGATTATTACTGTGCTGGTAGTGTTGGCGATGGAAAGTCCACACAGTGATTTAGAGCCGTACAAAAACCTCCCTCAGCTTGACTGAACTGAAACTGGTCTGCTGCAGCTGCACAGAGAATAACTGGTCCAGTGAACTCAACACAAGTCTTCAAGCAGAGCGACAATGAAGCTAAACACAACTGAAACAAACTCACAGTTTTAAATGTTCATAAATCTCCAAACAAAGCCCCATGAAACCAACTTTTAGATGAAACCTAAAAAGTCTTAATGTCTGTGTCAGATGAGGAGGGGGTGGGATGGGTTAACTGAAACTTTATTACTTCACTTTCTTTAACGTGTATGCACATGTTTAATTTTGACTATATAATATGTGTCTGAAGATTGTAGTGATGTGGTTCATGTGTTTCTTTGTAGGGGGGTGTTTGGGTCAATGTAGGCTCCCCAGGTCCCTTTTGCCTGAGGCCCCTAAAGTCCCTTGAAACGCCCCAGGAGTCCCACAAATGAGTTTCCATGGTGATTCTCTGGCGGAGCAGTGAACGCTGCGTTGACCGGCCGAGTTGCACGTGTTGTAAACGGAGCTGTATCGTAAAAAATCTGCACAACTAGTTGCTCTACATAATGAGTTCTAACAGAAAACTACAATAAACACAGAGAATATATACGCAGAGGTGTAAAAAGTACTGAAATATTGTACTCAAGTAAAAGTACCTTTACTTTGATGAAATTTTACTTAAGTACAAGTAAAAGTACCCATCTAAAAATCTACTCAAGTAAAAGTAAAAAGTAGTTCATTTAAAATGTACTTTAAGTAAAAATTACTTAGTTACTTCCAACCACTTGATGGGGGCGCTCCTATACAGTGCAAAAAAGGACAAGGGGTCGTAAATCCAATCCAAAAACAGTAAGTTTTAAGTAAAGGAGAATCAAAAGAACGCGTTCATTGAACACGTTCATTTTAATGAGAACGTTGAACTGAACGCAACTTAATGACAAATAATGAATTTGAACAGTGAACAGGTTCATATTATCTGAGGTATAGCTCCTGAGGAGAGACGCTGTCTAAATCAAATGCCTGCACCATGTCATTGCGATCATTGTTGTTTGAAGAGATATGCAGTCTTACAGGGCAAAATACCGTCTGAAAGTTGCAATTCTGTTTTTCGTAGAAAATCGTTTAAAAAAAAATATATATATATATTTAATTTTCGGGGCGCCAGGAGTGAAGCTTTCATAGAGCTCCAAATGTGCTAGGTCCGGCCCTGTGTAGTGCAGTGATTCTCAAACTGTGTGGTGCGCCCGGTGCGCTCCACCGATGGGGCGAGGAGGCATAACAGGTGGAGCGCGTGATCGGGAGGGAGAAATGCGAGGCGAAACTAATATTATAGCCGAACTGATGTTTTGACATCCGCATCTCTTTAACGGCGGAGCAGTAAACACATCGCTCTTTCGCCGGAGCCAGGGATTGACAACCCGCGGCTCTGCAGCCGCTTCGCGGTGGCTCCCTGTGCAGTGTTGTGCATGTCGCCCATATTTTTCGCGAACAGTGAACTTTACGATCAGTTTTCATATGACTAACGTGCACGTGAGGGAACGTCATCCACTCTATGCAGCATCTACCATGGCAGTCAGAATTGCCTTGCGCATTGAACTGTTATTTTTTTTACTCAGTAACGGATGTAATTCCAATGTAGCGAAGTACAAGTACTCCAGTCAAAATCTACTTAAGTAAAAGTAAAATTACCCATTTCAAAAACTACTCAAAAAATTACAAAGTACACAAAAAACTACTCAATTACAGTAACTTGAGTAAATGTAATTCGTTACTTTACACCTCAATGTGTTTTATAATACATCGTATATAATATACGATGTATTATAAAACACATTGAGCTCATACAACCAGCACATCCTGCAAGTTTAAAACCAGAAATATCTGAAACAATTGAGGTTATTTATCAATTTGATTTTATGACTAAATGTAACCAAATATTCATTTAAGGACTTTAATTGTCATTTAGATTCTGTTACGCTTCATCAATTAGTGATGTGATGATTATGTGTGATGAAATGTGTAAGTTCCCTTTAATTTCTGAGGTTTCATTATAAACTTTTACTTCTGTCACTTATTGACAATAATATGAATTATGAGGAAAGTCCTACAAACTACTAACGTGATACTTTTGTGATTTTCATCATTTTGTTCAATGTTCAACTCAGAAGTCAGAAACATGGTTTTCATGCAGCTCCACACAAGAGAAATTACTGTCTAAGTAGAAGTAAAACACAGATTTACATTCATATCTTTTGCCGCAAAAAAAATAAAACAGAAGCAGATGTTGGAGATGAGATATTTTATTTTATTAAAGTAAAAATAGAAATGTTAAAACAAATGACATGAGAACAAGAAATATTTATTATTGTTTCAAAAGTAGCACAATACAGCATTGGACTGTGATAATGAGTTGAAGAAAAGACATGAAGACATGCAGAGCTGCAGTAGAACACATGTAAATCAAACGGACCCACAGTAGAGCACAATGACTCCATCCGGTCGTCTCTCTACTCCGAGCAGAGGTCAGGGTCCAGGGTTTGAGTGACAGGGCTCTGTCCGTCCAGACTGGCCTCACAGCTCACTGAGCCCGCCTTCCTCCACTGATCTGCAGTGAGGCTCATGGTGCTGCTCCAGCTGTAGTGGCCGTCCCCCCCCAAGACCCCCGGGGTGTGAGACACCCCTGAGGACCTACTGCTGCCCCCCACCTTCCAGCCCAGGCTCCAGGCTGAGGGGAATCCCCCGCTGGCCATACACACCAGAGTGGCAGTGCCCTGCTTCAGCTCTTCACTGGAGGGGGGGAGGAGGGTCAGGGTGGGCCGCACCACACCCACTGGAGGAGAGAGAGGGGAGAAAAGACAAAGGGATGAGGATGAAGGAAAATGATGTACAGGTGATTTATTGTATGTTTTAAAATGAAACAGAAGAACTTCTACTGTTGAACATCATTCACTCAGTGTCAGACCATCAGCCGCAGGGTTCAAGTGTCAATGTGGCTGAGAAGGTTCACTGAAAATGATTATTGATGATTATTGAGGACGTCTTCACGTCTGTTTCTCAACGTGTGACAGTGAAGAACTCGTCCCTGAGATGATTTTCTTCTGTTTAAACTCACAGAGCTGAAACACTGGTGTGAAAACAGTTCAAACCTTTGTCGTCTGTTTCTTTCACTTCCTTTTCACCACATGAAGCGTGAACACAAAGCTGAGCTGCATCTACTGATAAAATCCTGTTTGTGTCCAACAACAGATTTTTGTGCCAAAATATTTTTGATCAACTCAAACTAAACATTTTTAAACAGTTTATGATTCACTTTGAAACTTGAGGAAATTCTATTTTAAAATATTTTAAACATGTGAATAAAAATCATCATTGTACATGAAAATAGATAAAACAGTTGTTTAACTATGTTTCTATAAATGTATAAATCTACATAAATTGATCACAACCAATAAATATTGATCTGCATTTCTTTTTCTCAGGATATGAGATTACCTCAGATTGATAAAAATTCAACAAAATTATCAGCCAGTCAATCTCTGAACTTGATCAAATTCTTGTTCATTATTTGATAAAAGTTATAAATGCACAAAGTAAAAATCTCTGGTACTTACCGTTACTGACGAGTTTGGTTCCTCCACCGAAAGTGTACCACAGTGATACAGACTCATTAGGTGCTCGTACAAAAACCTCCTGCACCGTGAACAACAGTCTGTTCACTGAAGAGTCACTTGTTTCTGGTTAAACTACACAATTTACACTGAATATTTATATTGAGCTAATGTGGCTGGAAATTTCATTAAGTTTTGAATAATAACAAAAACATATATATTTATGTTTTTGTTACTTCTGAACATTGAGATACATAAAATTGAATTAACTTTGTCATGAATTCATATTTTGAAAAGAAGTTTGACATCATTTGAAAGCTGTAAAATAAACAGGATGCTTCAAAAGAATTAAAACAACAAGTTTATAAAAAATTCAATTACATGTTTACTCACTCTGTAATTCAAGGGGAATGAAATACACATATTTGCATCAACGAAAGTGACACAATTAGAATCCAGATGCTGACGACCCTGAATTCTTCTTCTTCATATTTAGTGTAAATCCAAACAGCAACGCTCCTGAGTTTGTGTCCCACGTCACCTTCAGTCCGCTCAGAGCAGAGGAATCATTTCCATAGAGAGGAGGCTTTGCATCGTCAGCTGATCCTCCACTGAACTGAGAAGCTTTATAGTCCTGTGACTCCAACTCTGCAGGACTCAGACCCGTCAGTCCACCACAACCACCATGACTCTCATCACCCTCCTCATCTGGACGCTGGCCTGCTGCAGCTTCACAGGTTCAGTCACTCAGCAACATTTCAGACGTGATGCGCTGCCTGTTCTCTCTCTTCACCTCCGCTGATTAATGTATGATTTGTGTTTGTGTGCAGGATGCAGCGGCCAGATGACTGTGACTCAGCCTCCAGTCATGACATTTACTCCAGGATCCACTGTCACACTGACCTGTAACACCAACCCCAGTGTTTATAACGATGATGATGGTGATGATTGGCTGTTCTGGTACCAGCAGAAACCTGGACAAGCTCCCAAACTTCTTATATACTTAGTATCAACTCTAGATTCAGGAATTCCCTCTCGATTCAGTGGCAGTGGCTCTGGTTCTAGCTTCACCTTAATCATCAGTGGAGTTCAGGCTGAAGATGCAGCAGTTTACTACTGTCAGAGCTACCATGAAGTAAACGGAGCAGATGTGTTCACACAGTGATTTACAGTCGTACAAAAACCTCCCTCAGTCAGACGCAGAGACATGAGCTGTTACAGCAGGAAGAGAGTGGGACACAGACCAGTGAACACAGAGACTGACAGTAACCTCACCAAGCACAACAGACACAATCACACACTTTCAGACTTAAGATGAAGCTCTTCAAAAGTTAGTTTTACTAACTTCATCACTTTATTCCTACAAATCAATGATCAGTTTGTAATATTTAAATATCATTTCACTTCAAGCTTTGCTTATTCACTTATTTCCCACAGGAGTCTCAGTAGAATATTTCTATGTTAAAAAAAGTGCAGTATTTGCAGTAAATAACTTCATGATGTATTTGAAGTAAACTCAAGAATCCTATAGAGCAAGGTGCATTCCATAGACTGTATACATCTTTATATTTATATTTTATTTGTGGACTTTATCTTTGCACTCACGGTTTTTAAGGACGTATAGACTGAATATATATATATATGTGTTTGGATTGTTTATAGATTCTGCATATTTTACATAGACTGTCATCCTCTT
>CM076726.1:17484974-17505275 GCA_038501795.1 Pseudopleuronectes americanus | reverse complement strand
CAGTCGTACAAAAACCTCCCTCAGTCAGACGCAGAGACATGAGCTGTTACAGCAGGAAGAGAGTGGGACACAGACCAGTGAACGCAGAGACTGACAGTAACCTCACAAAGCACAACAGACACAATCACACACTTTCAGATTTAAGATGAAGCTCTTAAAAAGTTTGTTTTACTCACTACATCACTTTATTCCTACAAATCAATGACCAGTTTGTAATATTTAAATATAATTTCACCTCACGCTTTGCTTATTCTCTTATTTTCCACATGAGTCTTAGTAGAATATTTCTTAGTTTGTACAAAATAGAATTTCTCAAGTCCAGTATTTGCTGTAAATAAATTCATGATGTATTTGTAGTATACACAAGAATCCTACCTAGAGCAAGGTGCATTCCATAGGCTGTAGACATCTTTATATATTTTGTTTCTGGACTCTATCTTTGTATTAACAGACATAAAGACTGCATATATATTTGTATTCATTGTTTTAAACTCTCCATATTTTATATAGACTTTGAACATCTTTAAATAGACTGTATATGAATATATATTATTGATATAATCAGAATCAGAATGTATTTATTGCCAAGTAGGTTTACACCTACCTGGAATTTACTCTGGTTGTTGGTGCATACAATGAACATAAAAACATAAAAACATAAAAACATAAAAACATAAATACATAAAAACATAAAAACATAAAAACATAAAAACATAAAAACATAAAAACATAAAAACATAAAAACATAAAAACATAAAAACATAAAAACATAAAAACCCAATCAATACTACACACATAAGAAAAAAACAATATATTAAGTAAAAAGATATAAAAGATGAAAGATATAAAAAGTAAAGTAAAATGCAAAATGCAAAACAGGTGGTCAATGTAATATAATATAATATAATATAATATAATATTATATAATATATAATATAATTTCATATGATATCATATGATATCATATCATATGTGTTAATGTATCACATCCTTGAGCCGTTGGTCCCGGGCCTTGTTGATAAGGCCAACTGCAGCCGGGAAGAAGCTGGTCTTGTGGTGGGAGGTTTTGGTCCTGATGGACCGCAGCCTCCTGCAGGAGGGAAGAACCTCAAAGAGTTTGTGACCCGGGTGGGAAGGATCAGCCACAATCTTGCCTGCATGCCTCAGGGTCCTTGAGAAAAAACAGGTCCTGTAGAGATGGCAGATTGCAGCCAATCACCTTCTCGGCAGAACGGATGATACGCTGCAGTCTGCCTTTGTCATTGGCAGTGGCAGCAGCGAACCAGATGGAGATGGAGGAGGTGAGGATGGACTCGATGATGCAGGTGTAGAAGTGCACCATCATTGTCTTTGGCAGGTTGAACTTCTTCAGCTGCCGCAGGAAGTACATCCTCTATTGAGTTATGTTGGTGATGGATCTGATGTTCAGCTCCCCCTTGAGGTCCTGGGAGATGATGGTGCCCAGGATGCGGATGGACTCCGCAGTGACGACTGCGGGGTCTCTCAGGGTGATGGGGGTGGGTGGGGCTGGGTTCCTTCTAAAGTCTACAACCATCTCCACTGTTTTCAAGGCATTGAGCACCAGGGTTGTTCTGATCACACCAGTTTACCAGATGGTCAACCTCCCACCTGTAGGCGGACTCATCCCCACCAGAGATGAGCCCAATGAGGGTGGTGTCATCCGAAAACTTAAGGAGTTTGACGGACTGGTGACTGGAGGTGCAGCTGTTGGTATACAGGGAGAAGAGTAGAGGGGAAAGAACACAGCCTTGAGGGGAACCTCCAAAGGTGCTTATGGTCTTGGAGTCAGAGACGTGCTTCTCCAGCCTCACGTGTTGCCTCCTGTCAGACAGGAAGTCTGTGATCCACCTGCAGGTGGAGTCAGGCACACTTAGCTGGGAGAGCTTCTCCTGTAGCAGATCCAGAATGATGGTGTTGAAGGCAGACCTGAAGTACACAAACAGGATCCTGGCTTAGGTTCCTGAGGAGTCCAGGTGCTGGAGGATGAAGTGAAGGGCCATGTTTACTGCATCGTCTACAGACCTGTTGGCTCTGTAGGCAAACTGCAGGGGGTCCAGGAGAGGATCAGTGATGGCTTTGAGGTTAATTATTATTATTATATATATTTTATATACAACATATATTAATCAGACAATCAATAGACTGTATTTATTTATATATATACCTTATATATAATTATATAGTAATCAGACTGTCTATATCTTCATAAAGACAGTCTATTTAACTAAGGTCTCTTTAGGCTCATGATGCATTTTGCAGCTCTTTTTATTCACATGGTTTTATCTTTATTAGCAGATGCAGTTTGTTCAGTTTTAATGGAATTTACTTTTTAGCTTTTTTCAAATGAGCCTGATACTCGTTAACTTCACTGTCACATTTAGTCTGATTGATACTCAGAGTATTTTCTCAGAGGGTGAGAATACTTAAATAAAACAGAGGCCTGGGGTCACTGAGGTCAGATGACTCGTACTTACTCACTTCTTTCACTAATATCAGAGCTGCATGAAATGACTGATGTACATGGTGAAGAAAAGGTTGAACATAAACTTTATTACTTCATTGTCATTTACGTGGATGAACAGCTCTGCACTTTTATAATTTTGAAGATAAAATATTTTTGAACATTTTCTTTACTTCTGAACATTGAGAGACAACAAGTTAATTTAACTTTTGTCATGAATTAATATTTCAAAAAGAAGTTTGACATCATTTTGAAAGCTGTAAAACAAACATGATGCTTCAAAACAATTTAAAAAAAAAGTTTATAAAAAATTATATTGTACATCTACTCACTCTGTAATTCAAGGGGAATGAAATACACATATTTGCATCAATGAAAGTGACACAATTTGAATCCAGATGCTGACGACCCTCAATTCTGCTTCTTCATATTTAGTGTAAATCCAAACAGCAACGCTCCTGAGTTTGTGTCCCACGTCACCTTCAGTCCGCTCAGAGCAGAGGAATCATTTCCATAGAGAGGAGGCTTTGCATCGTCAGCTGATCCTCCACTGAACTGAGAAGCTTTATAGTCCTGTGACTCCAACTCTGCAGGACTCAGACCCGTCAGTCCACCACAACCACCATGACTCTCATCACCCTCCTCATCTGGACGCTGGCCTGCTGCAGCTTCACAGGTTCAGTCACTCAGCAACATTTCAGACGTGATGCGCTGCCTGTTCTCTCTCTTCACCTCCGCTGATTAATGTATGATTTGTGTTTGTGTGCAGGATGCAGCGGCCAGGTGACTGTGACTCAGCCTCCAGTCGTGACATTTACTCCAGGATCCACTGTCACGCTGACCTGTAACACCAACCCCAGTGTTTATACTGATAGTGATGGTCATCATATGTCCTGGTACCAGCAGAAACCTGGACAGGCTCCGAAGCTTCTTATAAAGTATGCATCAACTCTTAATTCAGGAATTCCCTCTCGATTCAGTGGCAGTGGCTCTGGTTCTAGCTTCACCTTAACCATCAGTGGAGTTCAGAGTGAAGATGCAGCAGTTTACTACTGTCAGAGCTTCCATTATTTAAACAGTGTGAATCTGTTCACACAGTGATTTACAGTCGTACAAAAACCTCCCTCAGTCAGACGCAGAGACATGAGCTGTTACAGCAGGAAGAGAGTGGGACACAGACCAGTGAACACAGAGACTGACAGTAACCTCACCAAGCACAACAGACACAATCACACACTTTCAGACCTAAGATGAAGCTCTTCAAAAGTTTATTTTACTCACTACATCAATTTATTCCTACAAATCAATGATCAGTTTGTAATATTTAAATATAATTTCACCTCAAGCTTTGCTTATTCTCTTATTTTCCACAGGAGACTCTGTAGAATATTACTAAGTTTGTACAAAATAGATTTTCTCAAGTAAAGTATTTTCAGTAAGTATATTCATGGTGTATTTTTAGTATAATCAAGAATACTTGAGAATTCTGAGTAAACTGTATTTATATCTATATAGACCTTAAATATCATTTTATAGTGATCAGACTGTCTTTATCTTTATTTTAACTGCACATATCTATATATAGATACTCAATAGAGTGTATTTAAATCTACATAGACCTTATATATCTTTATATAGTAATCAGACAGTCTATACCTTCATATAAACAGTCTGTCTAACTAATGTCTCTTTAGGCTCATGATGCATTTTGCAGCTCTTTTTATTCACATGGTTTTATCTTTATTAGCAGATGCAGTTTGCTCAGTTTTAATGGAATTGACAAATTACATTTTATTCTTTTTTCACAAAATATTCTAATGAGCCTGATACTGTTGGGATTTTAAATTTTAGCTTCTCTGTGTATGTGTGTCTGCGAAGTTGGCATTAGAACTGAAACTCTAAACAATAAAGCAGGAGGGTGGGGGCAGGAGCAGTTTGGGCCAGATATTAGGCCTTCACACAAATGATTTATAAAAACCTTTTTTTCCTTTTTGTTCATCTTGAAATAAGCTAGAAATGTGTGTGCATCACAACGCTGGTCAGTCTCACACCTTTCTTGATAAAAGGTCAGTTAAGAGCCACTGCCTGTTGTGCGATAAATCTGTGACATACTATACACTGTACTTTAACTTGTTCTCATACTTATCTTTTATATTAAAGCACAACTCCCTTAGATTCATTCAACATCACACAGAGTTCAAGCAGCAGCTCCAGGTTCTGGGGGACAGACAGAGTGAAGTTGTTTTGGTTTAAGAGGATTCTAATGTTTACACAAACAATTTATACAGCCGATAGAGTAGGAACACAATATTCTTTACTCCAAAGAACAACAACCCTGACCCACAATGCATCAGCCGGGTCAAGGCTAGTTTATGAAAAACAACATCAACTGTCATGGTCTGGGAGAGTTGCCCAGCAACTATCAGAGGAGGAAAGTGACTGGGAGTGGCTCCTGGTCACTTCCTTATTCCAATGCCAAGAGGGTGGACTACACCTGTGCACCATCGAGGAAGAACCAAGACAGACTTCCACTCATTATTTAAACCTATCATATT
The DNA here is from genome assembly GCA_038501795.1 of Pseudopleuronectes americanus. NCBI lineage: Eukaryota > Metazoa > Chordata > Actinopteri > Pleuronectiformes > Pleuronectidae > Pseudopleuronectes > Pseudopleuronectes americanus. The sequence continues at coordinate 17,500,238 of CM076726.1, read as the reverse complement.
ATACCTACTGTTATAAATATTACAAACACCTTCTGTTCGGCGCGACTATTGACTTAACCGTGCTACCGATTTAGCCGAGGCTGTGCATGAGTGTCCATAGCTATGTTGTTCAACTTATCATTGCTTTTTAATAAATACTTGAATTAGACCAGAACGGCTCTTCTCATATTTGGGATAAACAAACACGCTGACAATACTCGTAAACTTCACTGTCACATTTAATCTGATTGATACTCAGAGTATTTTCTCAGATGGTGAGAATACATAAATAAAACAGAGGCCTGGGGTCACTGAGGTCAGATGACTCGTACTTACTTACTTCTTTCCCTAATATCAGAGCTGCATGAAATGACTGATGTACATGGTGATGAAAAGGTTGAACAAGGACAGAAACTTGACACAAAACTCCGTGTTAGCCCCCACCCAGACTGCTATGAACCTGGGTGTGACACTCGACAGTCAACTCTCCCTTACGGCCAACATTACTGCAACAACACGTTCCTGTAGATTCATGCTGCACAACATCAGGAGAACACGTCCCCTTCTCACTCAGAAGGCGGAGCAGGTTCTGGTCCAGGCTCTGGTCATCTCACCTCCAGACTGTTCAACTCCCTCCTGGCAGGTCTACCTGCTAGTGCCATCAGGCCTCTGCAGCTCATCCAGAATGCAGCAGCTCCACTGGTCTTTAACCTAAATCCACTCCCACTACTCCTCTCCTCCGCTCCCTTCACTGGTTACCAGTGGCTGCCCACATCCGTTTCAAAACATTAGTACTTGTGTACCGTGCTGTGAACAGATCGGGTCCAGTCTCCATCCAGGACATGGTCAAACGTTACAGCCCAGCCCGTTCACTCTGCTCTGCATCTACCAATCGGCTTGTTGCTCACTCACTGCTAAACACTCAACAACATCACAACTGTTTGCTGTCCTGGCTCCTAAATGGTGGAATGAGCTCCCTATTGACATCAGGACAGAAAGTCTACACATCTTCAACCGCAAACTAAAAACACAACTCTTCTGACTATACCTTGAATAAAAGTTATACCAACACATTAGTAGAACTTAAATGGCACTTAATTATAGCACTTTGTAGTTTGGCTTTCTTGAAGAAATTCTACTTTCTTGATTCTTGTTGTTCTGGGTTTGTACCCTCATGGTTGAATGCACTTATTATTAGTCGCTTTTGATAAATGAGTCAGCTAAATTAAATACAATGTAAAACAAAATCCGCCTCACACCATTATAGTTATTGATGATGGTGAACTGCCAGCAGAGGGCAGTGTGCATCTACTTAGAGACATGAAGGGATATTCCTGAGGGAGAGAGTTACTCCCACAGCAGCTTCCTGGTTTCAGTGTTCAGTCACAGTTGGATTTAGTTGAGGAAACAAAATCACTTGGTCAGATTTTGATACATTTCTTGGTTTGGGATGAAATAGTCCATTAACAACAATCACATTCAAATGTTTTCTGGTAAAAAGCCTTGAAGACAAACTTCTCCCATGTGTGCAGACCAGAACTTTTCAAAGTCAGACACAGAAGTGAAAGTTCCTTCATGTGATGTCCACATGTTCTCACTCAGCGTCACCTCTTCCTCTCAGTTTCATAAAGACAGGTGCACTCAAATGTATTTTGCATGAATTTGATGCATCGCTGCTCCTCAGAGTTAAAGTCACACAGAGTCTGAACCGTTTTCACTCACTCACACAGGAAACTGCATCAGGATGATGTTGACAGTAACTCTGAGTGTCATGCTGGTTTTTCTGAGTCAGGGTGAGAGATTTTGAACATGGTGGAAATGTGTTTTCTTTATTTTCCTCCACAGGCTGTTGAAACTATTTCCTCTGATGCTGTTTCATTCATTTCTTATTTCAGAATCTGCTGCCAACAATTTTCTGACTCAGACTGACTCAGTCAAGTCTGTTAGTCTTGGAGGGACTGTGAACATCGGAGCCACAGGGAGTTCAAATATTGGTGCTGACCTCAGTTGGTACCTTCAGAAACCTGGACAGGCTCCCAAGCTTCTTATATACTCTTCATCAACTCTTAATACAGGAACTGACCCTCGATTCAGTGGCAGTCAATCTGGTTCTAGCTACACCTTAACCATCAGAGGTGTTCAGGCGGAAGATGTTGGAGATTATTACTGTCTCGGTGCTCATGGTGGTGGACAGTTCACACAGTGATTTAGAGCCGTACAAAAACCTCCCTCAGTCTGACTGAAGTGAAACTGGTCTGCTGCAGCTGCACAGAGAATAACTGGTCCAGTGAACACAACACAAGTCTTCAAGCAGAGCGACAATGAAGCTAAACACAACTGAAACAAACTCACAGTTTTAAATGTTCAGAAATCCTCAAACAAAGCCTCTTGAAACCAACTTTGTCATTTTAGACTTTGAGTTGAGGACTAGAACATCTAAATATGTGTAAGATGAGGAGGGTGGGGGTGGGGGATGTTAAACATATACTTTATACTTCACTATCATTTACGTGGACGAACAGATCTGCACTTTTTATTTACATGATAATCTATTTTTTTGAAGATTGTTGGGATGTGGTTCATGTGTTTCTTTGTAGTGGGGTGTTTGGGTCAATGTAGGCTCCCCAGGTCCCTTTTGCCTGAGGCCCCTAAAGTCCCTTGAAACGCCCCTGGAGTCCCACAAATGAGTTTCCATGGTGATTCTCTGGCGGAGCAGTGAATGCTGCGTTGACCGGCCGAGTTGCACGTGTTGTAAACGGAGCAACTAGTTGCTCTACAGAATGAGTTCTAACAGAAAACTACAATAAACACAGAGAATATATACGATGTATTATAAAACACATTGAGCTCATACAACCAGCACATCCTGCAAGTTTAAAACCAGAAATATCTGAAACAATTGAGGTTATTTATCAATTTGATTTTATGACTAAATGTAACCAAATATTCATTTAAGGACTTTAATTGTCATTTAGATTCTGTTACGCTTCATCAATTAGTGATGTGATGATTATGTGTGATGAAATGTGTAAGTTCCCTTTAATTTCTGAGGTTTCATTATAAACTTTTACTTCTGTCACTTATTGACAATAATATGAATTATGAGGAAAGTCCTACAAACTACTAACGTGATACTTTTGTGATTTTCATCATTTTGTTCAATGTTCAACTCAGAAGTCAGAAACATGGTTTTCATGCAGCTCCACACAAGAGAAATTACTGTCTAAGTAGAAGTAAAACACAGATTTACATTCATATCTTTTGCCGCAAAAAAAATAAAACAGAAGCAGATGTTGGAGATGAGATATTTTATTTTATTAAAGTAAAAATAGAAATGTTAAAACAAATGACATGAGAACAAGAAATATTTATTATTGTTTCAAAAGTAGCACAATACAGCATTGGACTGTGATAATGAGTTGAAGAAAAGACATGAAGACATGCAGAGCTGCAGTAGAACACATGTAAATCAAACGGACCCACAGTAGAGCACAATGACTCCATCCGGTCGTCTCTCTACTCCGAGCAGAGGTCAGGGTCCAGGGTTTGAGTGACAGGGCTCTGTCCGTCCAGACTGGCCTCACAGCTCACTGAGCCCGCCTTCCTCCACTGATCTGCAGTGAGGCTCATGGTGCTGCTCCAGCTGTAGTGGCCGTCCCCCCCCCAGGACCCCCGGGGTGTGAGACACCCCTGAGGACCTACTGCTGCCCCCCACCTTCCAGCCCAGGCTCCAGGCTGAGGGGAATCCCCCGCTGGCCATACACACCAGAGTGGCAGTGCCCTGCTTCAGCTCTTCACTGGAGGGGGGGAGGAGGGTCAGGGTGGGCCGCACCACACCCACTGGAGGAGAGAGAGGGGAGAAAAGACAAAGGGATGAGGATGAAGGAAAATGATGTACAGGTGATTTATTGTATGTTTTAAAATGAAACAGAAGAACTTCTACTGTTGAACATCATTCACTCAGTGTCAGACCATCAGCCGCAGGGTTCAAGTGTCAATGTGGCTGAGAAGGTTCACTGAAAATGATTATTGATGATTATTGAGGACGTCTTCACGTCTGTTTCTCAACGTGTGACAGTGAAGAACTCGTCCCTGAGATGATTTTCTTCTGTTTAAACTCACAGAGCTGAAACACTGGTGTGAAAACAGTTCAAACCTTTGTCGTCTGTTTCTTTCACTTCCTTTTCACCACATGAAGCGTGAACACAAAGCTGAGCTGCATCTACTGATAAAATCCTGTTTGTGTCCAACAACAGATTTTTGTGCCAAAATATTTTTGATCAACTCAAACTAAACATTTTTAAACAGTTTATGATTCACTTTGAAACTTGAGGAAATTCTATTTTAAAATATTTTAAACATGTGAATAAAAATCATCATTGTACATGAAAATAGATAAAACAGTTTGTTTAACTATGTTTCTATAAATGTATAAATCTACATAAATTGATCACAACCAATAAATATTGATCTGCATTTCTTTTTCTCAGGATATGAGATTACCTCAGATTGATAAAAATTCAACAAAATTATCAGCCAGTCAATCTCTGAACTTGATCAAATTCTTGTTCATTATTTGATAAAAGTTATAAATGCACAAAGTAAAAATCTCTGGTACTTACAGTTTATGTTGAGTTTGGTTCCTCCACCGAAAGTCCACCACAGTGATACAGACTCATTAGGTGCTCGTACAAAAACCTCCTGCACCGTGAACAACAGTCTGTTCACTGAAGAGTCACTTGTTTCTGGTTAAACTACACAATTTACACTGAATATTTATATTGAGCTAATGTGGCTGGAAAATTTCATAAGATTTAATAATTAAAAAAAAATATTTGTGACATTTTTGTACATCTGAAAATTAGAGACATATATTAATTTAACTTTTTCATGAATCAACATTTCGTAAGAAGTTTGACATCATTTTGAAAGCTGTAAAACAAACAGGATGCTTCAAAAGAATTAAAACAACAAGTTTATAAAAAATTATATTGTACATCTACTCACTCTGTAATTCAAGGGAATGAAATACACATATTTGCATCAATGAAAGTGACACAATTTGAATCCAGATGCTGACGACCCTCAATTCTGCTTCTTCATATTTAGTGTAAATCCAAACAGCAACGCTCCTGAGTTTGTGTCCCACGTCACCTTCAGTCCGCTCAGAGCAGAGGAATCATTTCCATAGAGAGGAGGCTTTGCATCGTCAGCTGATCCTCCACTGAACTGAGAAGCTTTATAGTCCTGTGACTCCAACTCTGCAGGACTCAGACCCGTCAGTCCACCACAACCACCATGACTCTCATCACCCTCCTCATCTGGACGCTGGCCTGCTGCAGCTTCACAGGTTCAGTCACTCAGCAACATTTCAGACGTGATGCGCTGCCTGTTCTCTCTCTTCACCTCCGCTGATTAATGTATGATTTGTGTTTGTGTGCAGGATGCAGCGGCCAGGTGACTGTGACTCAGCCTCCAGTCGTGACATTTACTCCAGGATCCACTGTCACACTGACCTGTAACACCAACCCCAGTGTTTATAGCGATAGTGATGGTGATGATATGTTCTGGTACCAGCAGAAACCTGGACAGGCTCCCAAGCTTCTTATATACTGGGCATCAACTCTATATACAGGAATTCCCTCTCGATTCAGTGGCAGTGGCTCTGGTTCTAGCTTCACCTTAACCATCAGTGGAGTTCAGGCTGAAGATGCCGCAGTTTACTACTGTCAGAGCTACCATTATTTAAGCGGAGCAGTGTGTTCACACAGTGATTTACAGTCGTACAAAAACCTCCCTCAGTCAGACGCAGAGACATGAGCTGTTACAGCAGGAAGAGAGTGGGACACAGACCAGTGAACACAGAGACTGACAGTAACCTCACCAAGCACAACAGACACAATCACACACTTCCAGACCTAAGATGAAGCTCTTCAAAAGTTTGTTTTACTCACTACATCACTTTATTCCTACAAATCAATGACCAGCTTTTAATATCTAAATATCATTTCACCTCAAGCTTTGCTTATTCTCTTATTTTCCACTTGAGTCTCAGTAGTATATTTCTAAGTTTGTACAAAATATATTTTCTCAGGTAAAGTATTTGCAGTAAGAAGATTCATGATGTATTTGTAGTATAAGAATCATATATAGAGAAAGGTGCATTCCATAGGCTGTAGACATCTTTATATAGATTGTTTGTGGACTTTATTTTTGCATTAATGATTTTTAAAGACATATAGACAGCACATATATTTGTATTAATTGTCTATAGATTCTACAAGTTTCATGTGGATTGTCAATCTGTTTATATGGAGTATTTAAAAATATATTAATAATATATTATTGAATTTTATATATAAATATATATATATTCATGTATATTATGATAAATTCATTATTCATATTGTCAATAGACTGTATTTAAATTTATAAAAACATTATATATCATCCTATAGCAAACCGACAGTATATATCTTTATTTAAACTGCATATAACTATATAAAGATCCTCTGTTAACTGTATTTAAATCTATATAGACCTTACATATCATTATATAATAATCAGACTGTCTATACCTTCATATAGACAGTCTATCTAACTAAGTCCCTTTATTCCCAATGAAGCATTTTGCAGCTCTTTTTATTCACATGGTTTTATCTTTATTAGCAGATGCAGTTTGCTCAGTTTAATGGAATTGACATGATAAATATTATTTTTTACCAAGTATTTTTCGAATGAGCCTGATACTCGTAAACTTCACTGTCACATTTAGTCTGATTGACACTCAGAGTACTTTCTCAGCGTGTGAGAATACTTAAATAAAACAGAGGCCTGGGGTCACTGAGGTCAGATGACTCGTACTTACTTACTTCTTTCCCTAATATCAGAGCTGCATGAAATGACTGATGTACATGGTGATGAAAAGGTTGAACAAGGACAGAAACTTGACAGACAACTCCGTGTTAACCCCCACCCAGACTGCTATGAACCTGGGTGTGACACTCGACAGTCAACTCTCCCTTACGGCCAACATTACTGCAACAACACGTTCCTGTAGATTCATGCTGCACAACATCAGGAGAACACGTCCCCTTCTCACTCAGAAGGCGGAGCAGGTTCTGGTCCAGGCTCTGGTCATCTCACCTCCAGACTGTTCAACTCCCTCCTGGCAGGTCTACCTGCTAGTGCCATCAGGCCTCTGCAGCTCATCCAGAATGCAGCAGCTCCACTGGTCTTTAACCTAAATCCACTCCCACTACTCCTCTCCTCCGCTCCCTTCACTGGTTACCAGTGGCTGCCCACATCCGTTTCAAAACATTAGTACTTGTGTACCGTGCTGTGAACAGATCGGGTCCAGTCTCCATCCAGGACATGGTCAAACGTTACAGCCCAGCCCGTTCACTCTGCTCTGCATCTACCAATCGGCTTGTTGCTCACTCACTGCTAAACACTCAACAACATCACAACTGTTTGCTGTCCTGGCTCCTAAATGGTGGAATGAGCTCCCTATTGACATCAGGACAGAAAGTCTACACATCTTCAACCGCAAACTAAAAACACAACTCTTCTGACTATACCTTGAATAAAAGTTATACCAACACATTAGTAGAACTTAAATGGAACTTAATTATAGCACTTTGTAGTTTGGCTTTCTTGAAGAAATTCTACTTTCTTGATTCTTGTTGTTCTGGGTTTGTACCCTCATGGTTGAATGCACTTACTATTAGTCGCTTTTGATAAATGAGTCAGCTAAATTAAATACAATGTAAAACAAAATCCGCCTCACACCATGATAGTTATTGATTATGGTGAACTGCCAGCAGAGGGCAGTGTGCATCTACTTAGAGACATGAAGGGATAGTCCTGAGGGAGAGAGTTACTCCCAGAGCAGCTTCCTGGTTTCAGTGTTCAGTCACAGTTGGATTTAGTTGAGGAAACAAAATCACTTGGTCAGATTTTGATACATTTCTTGGTTTGGGATGAAATAGTCCATTAACAACAATCACATTCAAATGTTTTCTGGTGAAAAGCCTTGAAGACAAACTTCTCCCATGTGTGCAGACCAGAACTTTTCAAAGTCAGACACAGAAGTGAAAGTTCCTTCATGTGATGTCCACATGTTCTCACTCAGCGTCACCTCTTCCTCTCAGTTTCATAAAGACAGGTGCACTCAAATGTATTTTGCATGAATTTTATGCATCGCTGCTCCTCAGAGTTAAAGTCACACAGAGTCTGAACCGTTTTTACTCACTCACACAGGAAACTGCATCAGGATGATGTTGACAGTAACTCTGAGTGTCATGCTGGTTTTTCTGAGTCAGGGTGAGAGATTTTGAACGTGGTGGAAATGTGTTTTCTTTATTTTCCTCCACAGGCTGTGGAAACTATTTCTTCTGATGCTGTTTCATTCATTTCTTATTTCAGAATCTGCTGCCAACAATTTTCTGACTCAGACTGACTCAGTCAAGTCTGTTAGTCTTGGAGGGACTGTGAACATCGGAGCCACAGGGAGTTCAAATATTGGTGCTGACCTCAGTTGGTACCTTCAGAAACCTGGACAGGCTCCCAAGCTTCTTATATACACAGCATCAACTCTATATTCAGGAACTGACCCTCGATTCAGTGGCAGTCAGATCTGGTTCTAGCTACACCTTAACCATCAGAGGTGTTCAGGCTGAAGATGTTGGAGATTATTACTGTCTTGGTGATCATGGTGGTGGACAGTTCACACAGTGATTTAGAGCCGTACAAAAACCTCCCTCAGTTTGACTGAAGTGAAACTGGTCTGCTGCAGCTGCACAGAGAATAACTGGTCCAGTGAACACAACACAAGTCTTCAAGCAAAGGAATCGAAACACAACTGAAACAAACCCAACACACACTTCTGGTTTTGTATTCTCCTCATTCACTTCCCGCTCTGAAGCTACTGAACGAACCTGGCACCGTACATCAGTCCAAACAAAAAGATCCAGGTTATTGTTATAGATTTTGAAATAAATGCTTTAATGCTTCATATGTAGTATCCTCTACTGACGTGCAGAGAAGTGACACAACTGAAACCATCTCCTGCACTGTCTGATACTGCAATGATCCAGACTGGAGGTTTTACAAAGTGTAAAATGTTGAAAGCAAAACAAAGACACAGATTTATTGTGACACAAAGTTTTATTCAATGATGATTATGATATTTTGATGAATGAGTAGGTTTGTTGAAAAATTATAATTAAACTAATAAAAGTCAGTTTAATTAAAAACACTATCAGAGATAGAGCAGAATATGGAGATGATCAATACTGAAAAGCAACATGGACACTAAAACCCAGCAGAAAGCTGCAGAGAGGAGATGTGCAGCTCATCAAAGAATCAGCATCATATCAGACAGGAAGTGATGTCATCTCTCTACTCCGAGCAGAGGTCAGGGTCCAGGGTTTGAGTGACAGGGCTCTGTCCGTCCAGACTGGCCTCACAGCTCACTGAGCCCGCCTTCCTCCACTGATCTGCAGTGAGGCTCAAGGTGCTGCTCCAGCTGTAGTGGCCGCCCCCCCCCCAGGACCCCCGGGCTGTGAGACACCCCTGAGGACCTGCTGCTGCCCCCCACCTTCCAGCCCAGGCTCCAGGCTGAGGGGAAGCCCCCGCTGGCCATACACACCAGAGTGGCAGTGCCCTGCTGCAGCTCTTCACTGGAGGGGGGGAGGAGGGTCAGGGTGGGCCGCACCACACCCACTGGAGGAGAGAGAGGGGAGAAAAGACAAAGGGATGAGGATGAAGGAAAATGACGTACAGGTGATTTCTTGTACGTTATAAAATGAAACAGAAGAACTTCTACTGTTGAACATCATTCACTCAGTGTCAGACCATCAGCCGCAGGGTTCAAGTGTCAATGTGGCTGAGAAGGTTCACTGATAATGATTATTGATGATTATTGAGGACGTCTTCACGTCTGTTTCTCAACGTGTGACAGTGAAGAACTCGTCCCTGAGATGATTTTCTTCTGTTTAAACTCACAGAGCTGAAACACTGGTGTGAAAACAGTTCAAACCTTTGTCGTCTGTTTCTTTCACTTCCTTTTCACCACATGAAGCGTGAACACAAAGCTGAGCTGCATCTACTGATAAAATCCTGTTTGTGTTCAACAACAGATTTTTGTGCCAAAATATTTTTGATCAATTCAAACTAAACATTTTTAAACAGTTTATGATTTAGTTTGAAAGCTTGAGCAAATTCTATTTTAAAATATTTGTAAACATGTGAATAAAAATCATCATTGTACATGAAAATAGATGAAAACATTTGTTTTAGCTATGTTTCTATAAATGTATTAATCTACATAAATTGATCACAACCAATAAATATTGATCTGCATTTCTTTTTCTCAGGATATGAGATTACCTCAGATTGATAAAAATTCAACAAAATTATCAGCCAGTCAATCTCTGAACTTGATCAAATTCTTGTTCATTGTTTGAAAAAAATTGTAAATGCACAAAGTAAAAATCTCTGGTACTTACAGTCAATGTTGAGTTTGGTTCCTCCACCGAAAGTGTACCACAGTGATACAGACTCATTAGGTGCTCGTACAAAAACCTCCTGCACCGTGAACAACAGTCTGTTCACTGAAGAGTCACTTGTTTCTGGTTAAACTACACAATTTACACTGAATATTTATATTCAGCTAATGTGGCTGGAAATGTCATCAAGATTTAGTAATTAAAACAAAAAAATATGAAAAAAAATTGTGTTACTTCTTAACATTGAGAGACAAAAAGTTAATTTAACTTTGTTATGAATTAATATTTAGAAAAGAAGTTTGACATCACCTGCAAGCTGTAAAATAAACAGGATGCTTCAAAAGAATTAAATCAAAAAGTTCTTAAAAAATTATTTTGTACTTCTACTCACTCTGTAATTCAAGGGAATGAAATACACATATTTGCATTAATGAAAGTGACACAATTTGAATCCAGATGCTGACGACCCTCAATTCTGCTTCTTCATATTTAGTGTAAATCCAAACAGCAACGCTCCTGAGTTTGTGTCCCACGTCACCTTCAGTCCGCTCAGAGCAGAGGAATCATTTCCATAGAGAGGAGGCTTTGCATCGTCAGCTGATCCTCCACTGAACTGAGAAGCTTTATAGTCCTGTGACTCCAACTCTGCAGGACTCAGACCCGTCAGTCCACCACAACCACCATGACTCTCATCACCCTCCTCATCTGGACGCTGGCCTGCTGCAGCTTCACAGGTTCAGTCACTCAGCAACATTTCAGACGTGATGAGCTGCCTGTTCTCTCTCTTCACCTCCGCTGATTAATGTATGATTTGTGTTTGTGTGCAGGATGCAGCGGCCAGATGACTGTGACTCAGCCTCCAGTCGTGACATTTACTCCAGGATCCACTGTCACGCTGACCTGTAACACCAACCCCGCTGTTTATAGCAATAGATATGGTCATTATACGTCCTGGTACCAGCAGAAACCTGGACAGGCTCCCAAGCTTCTTATATACTGGGCATCAACTCTATATTCAGGAACTCCCTCTCGATTCAGTGGCAGTGGCTCTGGTTCTAGCTTCACTTTAACCATCAGTGGTGTTCAGGCTGAAGATGTTGGAGATTATTACTGTGTCGGTTATCATAGCAGTGGAGTGTCCACACAGTGATTTAGAGCCGTACAAAAACCTCCCTCAGTTTGACTGAAGTGAAACTGGTCTGCTGCAGCTGCACAGAGAATAACTGGTCCAGTGAACACAACACAAGTCTTCAAGCAGAGCGACAATGAAGCTAAACACAACTGAAACAAACTCACAGTTTTAAATGTTCAGAAAACTCCAAACAAAGCCCCATGAAACCAACTTTGTCAGATTTAGATTTTCTACTATATTTACAAGACTTTATTACTTCACTATCCTTTACATGGATGCTAAGGTCTGTCATTTTTTATTTTGATTATATAATATTAGTTTAAAGATTATAATAAAGTTGTTTTTCCTTGTAGGGGGGGTTTTGGGTCAATGTAGGCTCCCCAGGTCCCTTTTGCCTGAGGCCCCTAAAGTCCCTTGAAACGCCCCTGGAGTCCCACAAATGAGTTTCCATGGTGATTCTCTGGTGGAGCAGTGAACGCTGCGTTGACCGGCCCAGTTGCACGTGTTGTAAACGGAGCTGTATCGTAAAAAACCTGCCTCAACTAGTTGCTCTACAGAATGAGTTCTAACAGAAAACTACAATAAACACAGATAATATATACGATGTATTATAAAACACATTGAGCTCATACAACCAGCACATCCTGCAAGTTTAAAACCAGAATAATCTGAAACAATTGTGATTATTTATCAATTTCATTTGATGACTAAATGTTGCAAGATATTTATTTTTCGACTTTAATTGTCATTTAGATTCTGTAACACTTCATCGAATAGTGATATGATGATAATTATATTCACACATTCAAAAGTGTATTACCATTAAGCACTCACACATCAGAACATGGATGGAACAGAATATCTAATTAACTCTTATGCTAAATGTGTAATTTCCCTTTAATTAGTCAGGTTTCATTATAAACTTTTACTTCTGTCACTTATTGACAATAATATGAATTATGAGGAAAGTCCTACAAACTACTAATGTGATACTTTTGTGATTTTCATCATTTTGTTCAATGTTCAACTCAGAAGTCAGAAACATGGTTTTCATGCAGATCCACACGAGAGAAATTACTGTCTAAGTAGAAGTAAAACACAGATTTACATTCATATATTTTGCCGCAGAAAAAAACTTAAACAGAAGCAGATGTTGGTGATGATATATTTTATTTTAGTAAAGTAAAATTAGAAATGTGAAAAACAAATGACATGAGAAAACTGAATATTTATTCTTGTTTCAAAAGTAGCACAATACAGCATTGGACTGTGATAATGAGTTGAAGAAAAGACATGAAGACATGCAGAGCTGCAGTAGAACACATGTAAATCAAACGGACCCACAGTAGAGCACAATGACTCCATCCGGTCGTCTCTCTACTCCGAGCAGAGGTCAGGGTCCAGGGTTTGAGTGACAGGGCTCTGTCCGTCCAGACTGGCCTCACAGCTCACTGAGCCCGCCTTCCTCCACTGGTCTGCAGTGAGGCTCATGGTGCTGCTCCAGCTGTAGTGGCCGCCCCCCCCCCAGGACCCCCGGGGTGTGAGACACCCCTGAGGACCTACTGCTGCCCCCCACCTTCCAGCCCAGGCTCCAGGCTGAGGGGAATCCCCCGCTGGCCATACACACCAGAGTGGCAGTGCCCTGCTTCAGCTCTTCACTGGAGGGGGGGAGGAGGGTCAGGGTGGGCCGCACCACACCCACTGGAGGAGAGAGAGGGGAGAAAAGACAAAGGGATGAGGATGAAGGAAAATTACGTACAGGTGATTTCTTGTCTGTTATAAAATGAAACAGAAGAACTTCTACTGTTGAACATCATTCACTCAGTGTCAGACCATCAGCCGCAGGGTTCAAGTGTCAATGTGGCTGAGAAGGTTCACTGATAATGATTATTGATGATTATTGAGGACGTCTTCACGTCTGTTTCTCAACGTGTGACAGTGAAGAACTCGTCCCTGAGATGATTTTCTTCTGTTTAAACTCACAGAGCTGAAACACTGGTGTGAAAACAGTTCAAACCTTTGTCGTCTGTTTCTTTCACTTCCTTTTCACCACATGAAGCGTGAACACAAAGCTGAGCTGCATCTACTGATAAAATCCTGTTTGTGTTCAACAACAGATTTTTGTGCCAAAATATTTTTGATCAATTCAAACTAAACATTTATAAACAGTTTATGATTTAGTTTGAAGACTTGAGGGAATTCTATTTTTAAACGTTTTAAACATGTGAATAAAAATCATCATTGTCCATGAAAATAGATGAAACATTTGTTTTAATATGTTTCTATAAATGTATTAATCTACATAAATTGATCACAACCAATAAATATTGATCTGCATTTCTTTCTCTCAGGATATGAGATTACCTCAGATTGATAAAAATTCAACAAAATTATCAGCCAGTCAATCTCTGAACTTGATCAAATTCTTGTTCATAATTTGATAAAAGTTATAAATGCACAAAGTAAAAATCTCTGGTACTTACAGTTAATGTTGAGTTTGGTTCCTCCACCGAAAGTCCACCACAGTGATACAGACTCATTAGGTGCTCGTACAAAAACCTCCTGCACCGTGAACAACAGTCTGTTCACTGAAGAGTCACTTGTTTCTGGTTAAACTACACAATTTACACTGAATATTTATATTGAGCTAATGTGGCTTGAAATTTCATCAAGATTTAAAATTAATAAAATAAAAAAAATAAAAATATTTACTTCTTAACATTTAGAGACAAATAGTTATTTAACTTTTTCATGAATTAATATTTCGAAAAAAAAGTTTGACATCATTTGAAAGCTGTAAAACAAACAGGATGCTTCAAAAGAATTAAAACAAAATGTTTTAAAAAATTCTATTGTACATCTACTCACTCTGTAATTCAAGGGGAATGAAATACACATATTTGCATCAATGAAAGTGACACAATTTGAATCCAGATGCTGACGACCCTCAATTGTGCTTCTTCATATTTAGTGTAAATCCAAACAGCAACGCTCCTGAGTTTGTGTCCCACGTCACCTTCAGTCCGCTCAGAGCAGAGGAATCATTTCCATAGAGAGGAGGCTTTGCATCGTCAGCTGATCCTCCACTGAACTGAGAAGCTTTATAGTCCTGTGACTCCAACTCTGCAGGACTCAGACCCGTCAGTCCACCACAACCACCATGACTCTCATCACCCTCCTCATCTGGACGCTGGCCTGCTGCAGCTTCACAGGTTCAGTCACTCAGCAACATTTCAGACGTGATGCGCTGCCTGTTCTCTCTCTTCACCTCCGCTGATTAATGTATGATTTGTGTTTGTGTGCAGGATGCAGCGGCCAGGTGACTGTGACTCAGCCTCCAGTCGTGACATTTACTCCAGGATCCACTGTCACGCTGACCTGTAACACCAACCCCAGTGTTTATACTGATAGTTCTGGTGATCGTATGTCGTGGTACCAGCAGAAACCTGGACAGGCTCCCAAGCTTCTTATATACTATGCATCAACTCTTAATTCAGGAATTCCGTCTCGATTCAGTGGCAGTGGCTCTGGTTCTAGCTTCACCTTAACCATCAGTGGAGTTCAGAGTTCAGATGCAGCAGTTTACTACTGTCAGAGCTTCCATTATTTAAACAGTGTGAATCTGTTCACACAGTGATTTAC